>CARXXK010001250.1:2211110-2221752 GCA_949089665.1 Macrosiphum euphorbiae | reverse complement strand
TGTTGTGCATAGGGTTGCCACCTCTCCGGGTTTCACGTGGAGAATCCGGGTTTACGCATAAATCTACGGGTTCCGGGTTCAGTGAATTATTCTCCGGGTCGGAGATAAAGATGAGATAACATATACGATTTTTTATTATTATGCCTTTTTTTTTTTTATTAGTTTCCGGTATAAAAACCATTTATTCAAGATAACAAGAATAATAAGATTATGAACTACGGTTTATGATTTTATGGGTCTACGATTACAATTTTACGAATCTGTTTCAACATCACAGTCGAGTGTGTTTGATCGAATCCGAATATCTGCTTTTAATTTTTGTGTCAGTGTAACCGTGCATCGATATTATAAAACTACACAGAATTTGAAAAGTAATTCATTAATGACCACATTTATGACTAAACGACCTTTTTTTTTTTTTTGCTTATCGGCCTGTCTCCGGGGCTGCTTTCTTCCAAAGGTGGCAATCCTAGTTGTGCAGTGCATAATTTATATTATTACCTATCAGTGATATCGTATTATGTCTACTATCTTATAAATACTCAATTGGATGAATTAAATATATTAAATGAATTAGCTGGTAGATAATCAAAAGCTCAAAATATAATCTTGTATAACTTACCAGAAAATTTAAATAACACAAAAAATCCTATATCCGATGGTGACAGTTTGAAACTTATATTCAAAGAAATGAAGGTAGACTATAGTCGGATGAAACGCATGTACCAATAGTTCAAGTCAGTGACGATTTTGATCTCTTGCCCGCCTAACATAGTTTTGTTATTAATTGACGTAATATATTATGCAATATTGACTGTCGAGTAATGTATGATATTATCATTGTTAGGGAATAATGATAATATTTTACTTGACAACATTCGAATGTTTGTCACTTGTATTCATGATATTTTATCAATAAAATATTAATAACAATATTGTGTGTGGCTAAGAATTGTTTTTACCATCATTCTTTAATTTAAATTTATAATTTATTGACGGATACATTTATGATGATAATAAATGTTTTCTCAAACCAATTTGTTTTACATTTTTACTATATTTTTTTCACCGTATTGTGGGTTACGAAATCCTAAAAGCCATAGATATTAATATTATATTAATGTTATGCATCTCATGGCTAGTGCAAAAAAAAACAGCAGTTATGTAGTTACAAATTATTAGAAACTATAAGGTAGTATGATAAGCATCATATCAGTATTCATAATAGCAAACCAAGATATCCGAATTTTGACGAAAACAACTTTGTTGCAAAGACAAATTCGTAAGGGAGCCAGGAGTACAACATATTCAGATGTACCATTGACCATAGTCGTAGAGACTTGAGCCCCTTCTTGCCACTCACATAGGCATGACTTGTACACTTTTATAATTTTTACTTAAATTAAATATAACGAAACTATAATTTTATGCACAGTTGAAAATTGTCTATTATTAAAAAACCACCATCATCAAGATCTCTGGCAATCTGCATATTATGACAACCAAATGATAATTTTAACACAACACTCATCGTTTTAAAAAAACTATTATTAAAAAAATGAAAAAACTTCTCAATTCCAACATTTTATAGTTCCTAATTTTTTTTATTGATATGTTCATTATTGAATTATTATTGACTTGATGTTAAAAGTTCACCTAAAATATTTTTTATTAATAAGAACCGAGCTTAGATGAGCCATAAATAATGCAACTAATGCATCACAAAATATATAATGAGGTTACCTCTAAAATATTTTACTGAAGTTTAAATACTTTAAAATGAAAACCTATCTAATAAGTAATACATCTCAGAAAATTCAAGACCATTTAATACAAGCGTGTTCTTTTGAAATACATTTATGTATCTCATTAATAACATTTTCACTAAAACGTAATCTTTTTTTAAAAAAAGGATAACTGATGCCTATTTTTAAAGGGTTTTATATAGTTAACTTTTGTAAAATGTACCTTTTACACATTCCTATAGGTGTAAAATTAATTTACAAGAACTTATAGTTTAAGATAGTATATCAGAGTTCCATTCTCAAGTGTTGAGGAAGCTAATAGGTGATGTATAAACAACTACAAATTCGGTCACTGGCCACATGCACATCGTACAATTTTGTCAAAATTCAAACTTTAAATGCTCATAAAAAAAAAATTGTGACTGGATTTTTAATATTTTTCAAATATCGTTTTAATAATATATTAAGATCCTTGTATTAAACTTTCAAGCATTTTTGGCCTACGAATAAAATGTTATTGACATTTATAGAAAAAAAAAAAAATTTGAAAAATTTAAAACTGAAAATGTCCCGTAAACAGATCAAAACGAGGAATTTTTAGGGTGTACCTAAATAAAATGCTAATATAAGCAACCAGTGAAATTTTCAAGCATCTACAGTCATTTGTTTTAGAGTTATACATAAAACCAAAATCGATTTTTAAAAACAGTTTTTGTGTAAAAATTCCCGTTTTTTCATAATTTTTATAAAGTTTTCCCCGTTGCTTTTGAAAACTATTTTGAATTTTAAATTTTGAATGCACCAATTCGATTCTTTTCCCGTCGAACAAGATACTTAAGTTGAAAATCAAAGCATTTTTTCAACTACTAACTCTAACTACTAATTGAAACAATAATATTATAGTATATACATATATGTGTATGTCATAATGCAGTAACACACCATTTTAAATGTATAATTACTAATAATTTTAATAATATAATTATATTAGTTAATAATTATATTAGTTAATATTGTTAATAATATTATATTAAATTAATTTATATTGTTAATATATACATTGGCCTACCTTTCATTTATTGTATATATTATATTATATACAATAAATGAAAGGTAGGCCAATGTATATATTAACAATATAAATTAATTTAATATAATATTATTAACAATATTAACTAATATAATGTTTATACAAAACAATATAGGTACCCACATACATAAAACATAATATCATTAAAATCTATATTGTTATGTTGTACGTATTGTTGTTAAATAATGTTAATATAATTATTATAAAACTATAGGTAATATTATAAACAAGTAGATACCTACATATATCTACATATACATGTGTCATGTATATCATATATATTCAATAATAAGTAGTTTAATTACCGATATTATAAATGTAACACAGATTTCCCGTGTTTCCTTAATTTTTTTTTGTTTTTTCATTTCACTTTTGAAAACTATTGGAAATTTTTTTCTTTTCACCCCCTGAAGTACCAACTGGATTTACTTAGATATCAGAAAAGATACTGTTGAAGAAAATACAAGCTCTGTTACTGTTTGTACTGTTAAGTTTGGTAAGTGGGAGTCATTCTGCTGTACAGTAGGGTACAAGTGGGTCACTGTAAAATGGATGGTACTAAATTTGAATTCCATGATATAATTTTATCATTGAATACAAAAACTAATCTGGGTGGTGATGGTTTGTAAGTGTGGATATTATATATTATATTTATATTGTTATTACTTATTATTAATACTATAGCCATTAAGGTGAATTTGGATTATAAAATTACAACAAAATAATTAAAATCGTTATTCTTAGTTTTTTAATGTGATTTTCTCCAAATTTGAACATAAAATAACTAAAAAAAAACTGTGTATTTATATTTTTGAGAATTTTTGGTTACAGAATATCCTACTTATGTGGAACCTTGTTGTAAGTTTTCAATCCTTGGCTATAAAAGTTGAACATTTTATAAGTTTTTAACTACAATTATTTTACTATTAGACATTAGTAGTACAGAAGTTTGATTGTGTGTATAAAATACAATAATATACTATATAAAAGTTTCATATTATACCCAAGAGGCGACGAATAATATTTGTAAATTGCAACAAAATGCATGTAGTTATATTTAATATATTTATGTAATTATACATGTATTTCTTAATATTATTTTAATTTTGCTATTTTGTATTCTGTTGTAATTAATGTTAGCTATACATCATGAATATTCATTAATCAAATATTTATTTGAATATTTATTTGAATTGATGAAATGCTTCATATTTTACCTAAGAGCCAAATTTTTAGGCAGGTACCTTCCTATTAAAAAGCTAAATGTTATGTATTTACAGAAGTTTGATTGTAATGAATGTGGAGTTAAGTGCAAACACAATTGTACATTCAAAAACGATTAATCAGAAACCAAAACAGCAAAAAACATTCATAAAGAAAACACATATTAATAATTTAAAAGAGAGAAGGCCTTCATACAATAAAATATAATAATACTTATGTAGATTTTAAGGAGTATAGGTATTCCCAAGTACATATTAAGTTATTCTCAACTGAGAATTAAATTTAGTAATAATCCTTTATTAATTGACATTTATCAACATATTTTTAGATAATAATCCATAGACACTGTGAGATAATTTAAATAAAAGTCAATTAGAAGTTTAAACTATAGAAATAATAATATATAGTCAACCTATGTCTGTTGATTTACAGGCAATAACAAATAGTTAATAAGTTTATTTTTAAGTCAATTACTTCAAGAAAATTAATATTTAATACATGTTTGACAATTTTTACATATATTCAAGAATAAATCATTGTTTAAGCTATATTATATTAGATAGAATAGTAAAATTAAACTAGTTGATCAAAATGATCGTATATTATTAAAAATGAAGTCTCATTACATGGATTTTTAAATTAGTTTCCCGTATATATGTGTTAGCACAGATATCACATTTAAACAACTTGAAACCTTCATGACGTGTCTTTATATGCTTTATCAAAGTGCATTTGTTATTGAAATGCATGCTGCAGGTATCACATTCGTATTTCTTTTCATATGTATGTATCCTTAAATGACTCATCAAATTTGCTTTCTGCGAAAAAGCTTTATAACAGATTTTACATGAATAAGGTTTTTTTCCGATGTGAAGTATACTATGTTTCTTTAAATTACATTGATGATAAAACCTTTTACTGCACACTTTACATTGATACGGCTTTTCTCCAGAGTGTATAACTAAATGAGATGTTAACCATGATTTGTAAGAAAAAACTTTGATACAGCTATCACATTTATACAATTTAACACCGGTATGTATTTTTTCATGATTTCTTAAATTTGACATATTAATAAACTGTTTATTACAGATTTTACATATGTAGTCCTTTTTTTCGATGTGTGTCTTTAAATGAGTCGTTAAAGTTGATTCCAGAAAAAAAACTTTCTTACAGGTTTTACATCTAAACTTCTTTTCACAGACGCGTTTCCTTAAATGATACGCTATATGTGACTTACGTGAAAAAGATTTATGACAGGAATAACATACATACGGCTTTTCACCGGTATGTATTCTTTCATGACTAATTAAACTTGATCTAACAAAAAACCTTATACCACATCTTTTACATTTAAACGGCTTTTCTCCAGTATATGTCTTTAAATGCATTATTAAAGAATCTTTACGGGTAAAAGCTTTCTCGCAGTTGTCACATACGTACGGCTTTTCACCGGTATGTATTCTTTCATGCCTAATTAAATTTGATCTAACAGAAAACCTTATACCACATCTATTACATTTAAACGGCTTTTCTCCAGTATATGTCCTTAAATGCATTATTAAAGATTCTTTACGGGAAAAAGCTTTATCGCAGTTGTCACATACGTACTGTTTTTTATCCGTATGTGTTATAGTATGGCTGTTTGATGTCATATTCGAATTCACTAAATTTATGGGTTCTAGGAATTTGCCTTGATTGGCATTTACTGTACCACTAAATTCAGCATTGTCAATCACATCTAATTCCTCTTTTATTTCAGATCTGTTTTCTTCAATTTTAATTCTAAAAAAAAAATTAAATATGTTATTTTAAAATATGTTATCAAATAAAGTAAAATAAATATAACTAAATAATTTTATGCAGATTTTAATAATAAATTTGAGGTATACTAAGTTGTTATAATATGTTTTTCAAAATATCTTAAAAAACTTATACTTGGACAAGAACTTTTATATTTTGATAGTCAGTATCTTTAAGGGAAAAATCTTTATCGCAGTTGTCACATACGTACTGTTTTTTATCCGTATGTGTTATAGTATGGCTGTTTGATGTCATATTCGAATTCACTAAATTTATGGGTTCTAGGAATTTGCCTTGATTGGCATTTACTGTACCACTAAATTCAGCATTGTCAATCACATCTAATTCCTCTTTTATTTCAGATCTGTTTTCTTCAATTTTAATTCTAAAAAAAAAATTAAATATGTTATTTTAAAATATGTTATCAAATAAAGTAAAATAAATATAACTAAATAATTTTATGCAGATTTTAATAATAAATTTGAGGTATACTAAGTTGTTATAATATGTTTTTCAAAATATCTTAAAAAACTTATACTTGGACAAGAACTTTTATATTTTGATAGTCAGTATCTTTAAGGGAAAAAGCTTTATCGCAGTTGTCACATACGTACTGTTTTTTATCCGTATGTGTTATAGTATGGCTGTTTGATGTCATATTCGAATTCACTAAATTTATGGGTTCTAGGAATTTGCCTTGATTGGCATTTACTGTACCACTAAATTCAGCATTGTCAATCACATCTAATTCCTCTTTTATTTCAGATCTGTTTTCTTCAATTTTAATTCTAAAAAAAAAATTAAATATGTTATTTTAAAATATGTTATCAAATAAAGTAAAATAAATATAACTAAATAATTTTATGCAGATTTTAATAATAAATTTGAGGTATACTAAGTTGTTATAATATGTTTTTCAAAATATCTTAAAAAACTTATACTTGGACAAGAACTTTTATATTTTGATAGTCAGTATCTTTAAGGGAAAAATCTTTATCGCAGTTGTCACATACGTACTGTTTTTTATCCGTATGTGTTATAGTATAGCTGTTTGATGTCATATTCGAATTCACTAAATTTATGTGTTCTAGGAATTTGCCTTGATTGGCATTTACTGTACCACTAAATTCAGCATTGTCAATCACATCTAATTCCTCTTTTATTTCAGATCTGTTTTCTTCAATTTTAATTCTAAAAAAAAAATTAAATATGTTATTTTAAAATATGTTATCAAATAAAGTAAAATAAATATAACTAAATAATTTTATGCAGATTTTAATAATAAATTTGAGGTATACTAAGTTGTTATAATATGTTTTTCAAAATATCTTAAAAAACTTATACTTGGACAAGAACTTTTATATTTTGATAGTCAGTATCTTTAAGGGAAAAATCTTTATCGCAGTTGTCACATACGTACTGTTTTTTATCCGTATGTGTTATAGTATAGCTGTTTGATGTCATATTCGAATTCACTAAATTTATGTGTTCTAGGAATTTGCCTTGATTGGCATTTACTGTACCACTAAATTCAGCATTGTCAATCACATCTAATTCCTCTTTTATTTCAGATCTGTTTTCTTCAATTTTAATTCTAAAAAAAAAATTAAATATGTTATTTTAAAATATGTTATCAAATAAAGTAAAATAAATATAACTAAATAATTTTATGCAGATTTTAATAATAAATTTGAGGTATACTAAGTTGTTATAATATGTTTTTCAAAATATCTTAAAAAACTTATACTTGGACAAAAACTTTTATATTTTGATAATATGTAAACATTCATTTATAAATCCATCTAAAATGTTCAAACATATTGAATACATTATTTTATAATATAAATTATAATATTTATAGAATTTTTTTTAGTTTTTTTTTACACGATAAATAATTAAAATAATGTTCATTTATGAACATCTGTATATTTTTTGGTGTCAAAGTGAATCCAATACTTATTTGTTACTTTTGAGATGTAACAACTGACATTTTCCTGTGATTCGGAAAGACCAAAAAAAAAAAATTCCGGACAAACAGGAGTTTTTTCAAAAAAAACCAGTTTTCGGCTAAATGGATTTCGTAATTTTGTAGTTATCTCTTAATTATTATATTAGAAATGCCTTAGCATAAAAAATTATAAATATGATAATATTAAATTATAATTATTTTATAATTTTTTTTTTTTTATTAGTTACCTATTTTATTTTATTAAAAATTAATTTGCTCAGTTTTAATAAAAACTTGAGAATTTATTTATAAAGCTGTATAAACAATATGAAGTATATAAAAATATTTAGAATGACTTAATAATAAGTAACAATATAATAATTACTAAATGTAATACAATTTAAGTAATGATAGTAAATACAATAGTTAAAAGCTAATACAAATAAAATGCATTAAGGAAACTTGGCTAAAATATTAAAAGGAAAAAGAGGGGTCGTAATTGGTGATTCGCGTAAGGCGAATGATTGGAGAGGTGAGATAGTAGTTTAATGGAATATAGAATGGAACAAAAGAGTATGTACGACGGGAGGGGATATTGAAAGAAACATGATAGTAGTTCTGGGCAGTCAATTCTAATGGAAAGGAGATTGTATAGGAAGGATTAATTTGCTGAATGACGACGATCGGCTAGACTTTCTAAAGAAAATAGACTTTGGGTAGGGGTGTAATTGTGAAGTGGACAGAGTACATTTAATTTATAAGCAGCGTGACGGTGAAATTTTTGTTGGCCCTATTCATTCATGATACGATCCGAAGCAGTGGACAGAGGGTCCTAGAGTATGGAGCCTATACTCAAAGATTTGACGTACTGAAGAACAAAAAAGATTGTTTAATGAAGAGAGTAAATGAAAATTGGCAAGGATACAAATTATGAAATTTTGAAGCTTAATAGCCTTACAGCAGGTAGCCTGGATCTGCATATTGGGGCATATTTTACGTGTACGAGTAAATCCTAAATGTTTTATTGAGTTATTATAAAACTTTAAAGTGGTTTTATTGAAGGAGTAAATTGATTGATTAAAACTTTATTACGACAAAATGTCATTAATGAGCATTTAGAAATATTAATTGTGAGACCCAAAGATTCCCCCCATTTCACAAAGCACTGGAGATGGTTTTGGAGAAGTGACAGTCAGAGATGGATTTGATATAGTAGAAGATTTTCATAGCATTAGTAAAGATAAGGAGTTTGGTATGATGGAGAACAGAAGATGTTAAGTTTACATACAAGGCAATCAGAAGTGGTACACCTGAGGAAGGAGTGAAATACCCTGAAGACGTCGAAGCAACATTAACCAATTGGGTCCTTTGTATAATGTATGAGTGAAGCCAGGACAGTAGAGGTTCACCGATGCCTATACAGTCAAGAGTTGACATAAGATGAATATCGAAAGCCTTTAGAAATCGGTACAGATTTCAACTACTTGGCAGTTATCATGAAAGAGTGTAAGGTAAAGTGCAAGTAACATTTGATCTTCCAAGACGGAAGCCATGCTGTTCGTCAGCTAGAATGTGATTTAATGAAGGGTAAATCGATAAATGAGGACGAGAGTTTCAAATAGTTTGGATAAATGGGGTAGAACTGTTTTTGGACGATAATTTGTGACATCTGTAGAATCACCAGACTTTTGGACTGACTGAGCCAAACTTAAGGGCAGACCAGAAGATTTCTGAGTCAAGTGAACGTCTACATAATGACCATAACTGTTCCGCTAGAACAGATCGGAGTTTGAACCAAAGATCACCTTGGATACCATCTGGGCCAACAGACTTTATATTTTGAAAAGAACCTAAACATTAGTATACATCATTAATCGAAAAATGAGCATTAGATGGAAGTTGGAAGTGGTAAGTAGGATTTGCTAACTGGGATGAGGTCAAAAACTGATTGTTAGAGGGTTGGGTGTACTTTAGCTCTGTACTCCATCAAGTGTAACACTTGAAGCTATATAAGAGGTAGAGCTGTTTTATTTAATGAAATTCAAAAATATTTTGGGTTGCGTATAATCGAAGACTCTGTAAGAGAGACATAGATACGGTAGCATTGTTTGGAGGTAAATTTAAACTTAGCTCGAAGAAGAGATAAGCGCTTGTAGTCAGATAATAGCTGGGATGCTTTAAATTTGTTATGAGTGAAAGACTTAGAAAATACTAGATCTTTGAGCTCAGAAGTAAACCATTTAGGAAAGGTGGATGGGCGAAAAGAAGTTTTAGCTTTTAGGAACTAGAGATAAAATTGAATAGACGTGAAGAGCGTCAAGGAAGACAGACATCGTTAGGGAGTATGATAGAAAGGTAAGTTTCCAATTGAATGAGCTAAGGAAATTAGTGATCTGTTGGTAATCTGCTTTGTTAAAATTAGGAAATGATTTTAGAGGAGGGGAGTGGGAAGATTGAATATGTGAGAGAGTGAGTGGAGGGTGATAAATGTCAGACGTGACGACTGTGTCAAGAGCTTGGGTAACAGTTATGCAGTTAAAATTTGAGAAGACGAGGTCAAGAAGTGAGTTGTGATAATTAAATGTATTATAATGTTGGAAGAACCCATGGAGAGCAAGTCGTTCAGGATTGATGTGTATTCAGAGATAGATTTTGAGTGGAAGCATCGGTTACGTCTATAATTTGACCATGAAATAAATAGTAGATTGTATTCGCCAGCAAGTAAAAGTGTATGGTTTGGGTATTTTTGAACTATAAAATATATTGATATAGATACTTCAAACATAATAAAGAAAGTTGATTATTATTAGCTGTACATATTTTAATATCTAT